>CM046398.1:48945824-48948324 GCA_025413875.1 Rhododendron molle
TTAGTTTAATCTGGTGGTAAAATGTCATGAATATAATTTCTAGTAATATTGGATAGTCTTAACTTATTAAGAAATATCAGCAAAATTTGTATAATTTCTCCGGGAAAAAAGCTTTGTATAATTGCACTTTTCCTTATTTTTCCCTTAAAACAAGAGACTGTTATCATTAAAATTTTGAGAATTGCTTCTTTTACTATTACGCATTGAGGAAAAAAAAAAGATTTAAAAAGTAAAGAAAATTGCCAACTTTTAGCCCGTAGACTTTCAAAGATAAATATTTTTTCAGAAAAGCAGAGAAGGCAAGAGTAAATTATTTTCTTGTTTAAATCCTTCTTTTGTTAGGTTTTTTCCTATTAGTGTGGCCCACTAGCCTCCACGTTTTGTGCATGTGGGACTCCACTATTCGATAAGCCAATTAAGTGATATGGTTCATTACGATAACTAATTGGAATTATAGATGAAGGAACACTCTTGATAATAAAAGAGACCTTGATGGACTAGGTGTCATTATTCTGCGCCTCTCTTCTCTCTATATAAGGTAATACCCACCCCTTATTCCTGCGGTTTTTCCATCAATTACGCTAATCGGGTATTCTAGAAAAACGAGATGAGAGAAGAAGGTGAGCCAAGAATTACAAGGTGTTTCTAATTAAAGGGTTTGTTCCTTCTAATCTCGATAGCCAACAAAGGTATGTTATTTATCGTTCTTGAGATGTGTTGAATTCAAGATCCTGTTATATCTGTTTTCCGCATAATAGTTTTTATACAGATATAGATTTACAGTTGGTATCAGAGCATGGTTTTCTGAATCAATACATCTTGGAATTTACTCTTGTTAAACGTACTGCCATCTTGGGATTTAACCCTATTGTTAAACTCTAATTAACGTTACTCGTACATATTTTGTTTATGTACTGCCTAATGTTTTGTTGTCAATTTAGAACATGATTAAGATGATCTCTAGTTCTCTGATTATTGGATCCTATTTATACGTGGCTTCACAAAGCCTTTTATTGTCATGATAGGCTTGAATATCTACTGGCCCTTGCTTCGAAACCGTAGATAATTACAATATTGAATGGAATATTTTATGCTACTGTGTTGTTTTCATTTGGATAGAAAATAACAGTTTCATAGCATTCAATTTGCCTTTAAATTGCCGTCACACGGGCTAGCAATTGAATATAGTAAATCCATTTACTTGTTTTGTTGGTTGCTATTACGTCAAGCAGTATTGAACATGATCTCGATCTCGCATTGTTTATTGTTATTCAAAGTTCACAAGTAAAGGTTTAATCTTAATCTGTAACCTTGAGAGTGTTACTGCCGTGGGTTAATATTGGTGTATGGACTAGTATGTTGGTTTTAGCCCATAAATTTGTAGTTCACCCTCTATTATTTGTTATCGTGAACATGATGATTGGGTAAATTTTGTTTGCCGTCAGATTGATAAACTCTCAGTTTTGATTAATGTTACGGATTTCCTAAATCATGCCCAGTGGGACACGAATATACTATACATATTCAGTAAATACATGATTCTTGTTTTCATGTTGTATGTGATAAAAAAAAAAAAAAAATTAATGTTGTAATCACATGCTTACAAAAATTAATTGTTTTGTCGGATTATGTTTTCTGCAATAATGTATGATTGTTTTGAAACACTTAATCGGGAAAGTTTTTTCTATTACTATGTTACAGTATATGTAAGAGTTATGGTTATTTTGAATGTTATTGAACAGATAATCAATCACATAAAAAATACTTAGTTGTATATTTCATTTTTTCGGTAATAGTGATTGAATAAAAGAATGACATCGGCATAACTCGAATAAAAGAATAGAGTATATCATTGGTTAGTTTGATACTCATAGGGATTACTAATTTGGTAGTCACCAAAGTGGCCTAGGTTAGTGAAACTCATGAATATTGAACTACATTAAAATTTTGTTAAAAGGGTAACAATTAAGTCAATGATATTCTCGATTGCAGTCATAATTATAAGAATGGGACTAGGCCCAAAGGAGAGTCACATTTAAATAATTATGAACTGGGTAGGGTGAGTAATTTATGCAACTTAGCGGGTTAGGATTGGATATCCAAAGATAACATGACTAACTTGATAAGTTGTATAAATTATTTAGACCTACTTAGGTGATTATTTTGCACCTAATTAATGAGTGAACAATAGGTATGCTTTGGTTTTGCCCAAAGGAGGATCTAAGTGATGTCAATAGTTCATCATTATAAATGTTTATAATTCTTAAAGCTTTTATTAAGTATTGTCCTATGTTATTTCAGTTACCTGTTTCACTGCACTCTCATGCATCCAATGTTCCAACCCTCACTGGACCAAATTTTTCGAAATGGTTTGAGCATATTCAGTTCACACTGGGTGTACTGGACTTTGACATGGCTTTGCTTGTTGAAAAACCTGTGGACATTACTGATGAGAGTTCCGAGGAACAAGTGTTCCATTTCAATTCATGGGAAATGTCGA